>OY979675.1:19467015-19474515 GCA_963855955.1 Luperina nickerlii
CCTTCATCCGGAGACCGGAACGAAAGAGGAGATCCGTCGACAATATGGAGGCTTATAAGCAGCAGACGGACACCTATGCTGTTTCAACAAACGACCAACTTCTCCAGGAGGTCATGAAGACCTTCGAGGATATCCCATCCCGAATCAAAGATTACCCTCAGATGAGGAGAGACATCAAGGCCTTCCTGGAGAAACAGTCGGATAAAAGCCTGCGGATCCTCTTCGAACTGAGCAAACGGATGAAGGCCCTGGAAACTGCGCCCAAAACAGCTCCGCCAAAAAGAACCATCACCGCGCCCTTATCACCCGAACTGCCGAATAAAATCTTAGAAAGGCTCGAAAAGGTGGAGGAAACTATGAGCACACGATTTAACGTCCTCGAAGATAAGGTCTCAAAAGGTTTTCAAGAAGTGACCGACCGCATCGACGATAGCGGAGCCGACCTCGTCGACAAGGTCGTCAATAAGATCCTCGAGGTCAGCGACAAGGTAGATACAGCGTTAGCGGACATAGACCACACGACGAAAGGAGTGTTGGTCATTACTAACGCTGCCGCTGTCCTCGAGGGGAAAATCGATCACGTTGCCGGCGAGGTGGCCGCCAGAACCGACGGACTAAAAGAGGCAATAAGGGAAGCGGCCTGCGAGCAAAACACCGACCCACGGACATACGCCGATGTTACGGCAGCCAAACCCGGGCATCGGCCGGCACTTCACTTCACTTCTTCTTGATTTTCACTCGATGGCGGTCACCTTGAGGGCGGCCTGGAGACTGCTGACGAGGTGCTCGCTAGGGTGAAGGAGGCGGTCGATGCCAGGGGAACTGGCCTAAAAATAAATAAAGTCCGAAAGGCAAAAAACCAGACAGTGATACTGGGATGTGAATGTGACACAGAGGCCGAACTTAAAAGGGTGAAAGAAAGGATAGAGAGCCGAATTAAAGGGCTAATAGCAGCGCCCATGAAAAATAAAAACCCGCTCGTCGTCCTAAAAGACGTCTTTTTGGACAGTGAGGACGACGAAGTGGTGAAAGCTCTCTACTCCCAAAATAGAGATATATTCAGGGACCTGGAAGAAGAAGAAAAAGAAATAGTGATAAAATACAAGAAGAGGACTAGGAACCCAAAAACAGCGCACGTCATTATACAGGTCAGACCCAAAGTATGGCAGAGGATGACGGAGGCTGGGGCCCTTTACCTTGACCTTCAAAGGGTCAGGGTGGAGGACCAGTCTCCGCTCATCCAATGCACGAAATGCTTAGCATTCGGACATGGCCGCAAATTTTGCACTGAGAGTGTGGACAGGTGCAGCCACTGCGGAGGACCTCATCTCCGTGAGAAATGTGTTGAATTTGTCGCGGGTGATGAGCCGCAGTGCTGCAACTGCTCGCACTCAAAGTTGCAAAGGACTGACCACAATGCGTTCAGCAAGGAGTGCCCGGTCCGCAAAAAATGGGACTACCTGGCTCGGACGACAACTGCATATGCCTAAATTGCTCCTTGCGGCACACGTTACACACATAACACACACAGACACACACGCAACACATACAGGAACACACCAAGACAGCAACACAAATTGGGAGTACATAACAAAGATAAGTAGATACATGGAAACCAAAAAACACCAACAAACACAGATATATAAAACATATAATGAATATATACGTATATATCAAACACACACGACCCAAACCCCCCCCCCTGTAAAGTTGAAGGTAGAAAAATCCCAGAATAAGATACGACAATAAATATGTATAACATATGTATATACACCGTGAAATTTTAATGGTTGTTTTCCCGCAGCGAAACAGTTTTGTCTTAGTAATATAATCGTTTCATAAATAAATAAAATATTAGAAACAGGAAATGACAGATTTAGCATTGTGAAACACAAAACTCGAAAGTGATCACGAACTAATAGTAACACCGCCCGATATCTACGGGAAGAGCCGCACGGCCATTGACCCGCGTGCGTTTCAATCAGCTGTTTGCTATCCAACAAGTTATTCAAATTTTCCCTTCATACTTCTACGGGCTTAGGACCGTCATAAATACTTTTTTAACTGCAATGCCGCTACGATGGTCCGTGACGATGGCACTTGGGGGTTCAGAATCCCGCGAACACGGAGCGACTGCAGGTGTCGCGGCTCCGCGTAAAGTCGCCGGGCAGCATGGGAGTCATAATTAGCTCTAGCATAAAGTTGCACCATAGCAACGTACTCCACATTGCAGTAGTTGTAATGTCGATCCATGTTGCAAAGATAACACGACGTGTGCTGCGCGTACGACATTCGCGGGAAAACTAAGTGCAGTAGGTACTTGTATGTTACCACCGCACGGATACAATAGGCGTCGAAATGCGGTTTCGATCGTTTGTAATTTTTGCGCGCAGGCTAGATTATGCTGTATCACTGCACGCGAGAGCTTATTTTACTTTGAACATTTCTTTTGTCGGGATTTCCTTTGTCGGCTTTTGCAGTAGATTTTTGTATTGTTAAATACAAGCTATTTTATGCTGTATTACCGCGTATGAGAGCTTATTTTGGTTTGAACATTTTAAATCGGTCTTTGCTATGTCGGCTTAGCAGGTGATTTTTTGCAATGTTGCGTGCAAGCTATTGTATGCCGTATCACCACATGCGGGAGCTTATTTTGGTTTGAACATTAATTTATGCATTGTTTTCTTTTGATGGCGCCGCCGCGCCGGCGCGTGCGACAGTACCTACAACAAATCGCGTCTAGTGTTACTATTTTTTCTCACTTTTTCGAGTTGTTGAATATTTTTTTAATTATTTTAAAACAAAAACATTTTTATTTTTTTACTTTTATTCTATGTTTCGAAAGTACTCCTTATGGCAAGTCGTTCTGCCGCGGGAAAACAACCATTAAAATTTCACGGTGTATATATATTATTGACGCAAAAATTCAAGTATATAAAAAATAGCAACTGGAAAAGGAAGTCACACAAGCCCTTAGGACAGATAGAATTGTGCAATTTTAAAAATTTAGTCCGAAAACCAGAAATAAGTATACATATTGTGCTAAATGTAAGATAACATAACATAGAAATATTGTATTAGGAAATAGATATAAGCAAAATAGTATGTTAAAACGCATTGTATAATTACCAGTACCTATATTATTAGTTTTTCTTTTGTTAGTAAAATAATTAAAAATTAGTAATAGTATGTTAAAATGTATTGTTTAAGCATATCAATTACCAGTACCTATATTATAAGTTTAAAAAATATATAAAAATTAGTATCTAGAAATTATATGTAGTTATTAAGAAATAGATTTAAGAAAATAATTATGTAAACACATGCCAATGTTAATAAAGAAGTTGTATACTTACTTAAAGACCCAATATAAAGAGAAATAAAAATTAGAGTAGTCAGAATAGCGGGAGTCCATCCATCCATCCATCCATCCATCCATCCATCCATCCATCCATCCATCCATCCATCCATCCATCCATCCATCCATCCATCCATCCATCCATCCATCCATCCATCCATCCATCCATCCATCCATCCATCCATCCATCCATCCATCCATCCATCCATCCATCCATCCATCCATCCATCCATCCATCCATCCATCCATCCATCCATCCATCCATCCATCCATCCATCCATCCATCCATCCATCCATCCATCCATCCATCCATCCATCCATCCATCCATCCATCCATCCATCCATCCATCCATCCATCCATCCATCCATCCATCCATCCATCCATCCATCCATCCATCCATCCATCCATCCATCCATCCATCCATCCATCCATCCATCCATCCATCCATCCATCCATCCATCCATCCATCCATCCATCCATCCATCCATCCATCCATCCATCCATCCATCCATCCATCCATCCATCCATCCATCCATCCATCCATCCATCCATCCATCCATCCATCCATCCATCCATCCATCCATCCATCCATCCATCCATCCATCCATCCATCCATCCATCCATCCATCCATCCATCCATCCATCCATCCATCCATCCATCCATCCATCCATCCATCCATCCATCCATCCATCCATCCATCCATCCATCCATCCATCCATCCATCCATCCATCCATCCATCCATCCATCCATCCATCCATCCATCCATCCATCCATCCATCCATCCATCCATCCATCCATCCATCCATCCATCCATCCATCCATCCATCCATCCATCCATCCATCCATCCATCCATCCATCCATCCATCCATCCATCCATCCATCCATCCATCCATCCATCCATCCATCCATCCATCCATCCATCCATCCATCCATCCATCCATCCATCCATCCATCCATCCATCCATCCATCCATCCATCCATCCATCCATCCATCCATCCATCCATCCATCCATCCATCCATCCATCCATCCATCCATCCATCCATCCATCCATCCATCCATCCATCCATCCATCCATCCATCCATCCATCCATCCATCCATCCATCCATCCATCCATCCATCCATCCATCCATCCATCCATCCATCCATCCATCCATCCATCCATCCATCCATCCATCCATCCATCCATCCATCCATCCATCCATCCATCCATCCATCCATCCATCCATCCATCCATCCATCCATCCATCCATCCATCCATCCATCCATCCATCCATCCATCCATCCATCCATCCATCCATCCATCCATCCATCCATCCATCCATCCATCCATCCATCCATCCATCCATCCATCCATCCATCCATCCATCCATCCATCCATCCATCCATCCATCCATCCATCCATCCATCCATCCATCCATCCATCCATCCATCCATCCATCCATCCATCCATCCATCCATCCATCCATCCATCCATCCATCCATCCATCCATCCATCCATCCATCCATCCATCCATCCATCCATCCATCCATCCATCCATCCATCCATCCATCCATCCATCCATCCATCCATCCATCCATCCATCCATCCATCCATCCATCCATCCATCCATCCATCCATCCATCCATCCATCCATCCATCCATCCATCCATCCATCCATCCATCCATCCATCCATCCATCCATCCATCCATCCATCCATCCATCCATCCATCCATCCATCCATCCATCCATCCATCCATCCATCCATCCATCCATCCATCCATCCATCCATCCATCCATCCATCCATCCATCCATCCATCCATCCATCCATCCATCCATCCATCCATCCATCCATCCATCCATCCATCCATCCATCCATCCATCCATCCATCCATCCATCCATCCATCCATCCATCCATCCATCCATCCATCCATCCATCCATCCATCCATCCATCCATCCATCCATCCATCCATCCATCCATCCATCCATCCATCCATCCATCCATCCATCCATCCATCCATCCATCCATCCATCCATCCATCCATCCATCCATCCATCCATCCATCCATCCATCCATCCATCCATCCATCCATCCATCCATCCATCCATCCATCCATCCATCCATCCATCCATCCATCCATCCATCCATCCATCCATCCATCCATCCATCCATCCATCCATCCATCCATCCATCCATCCATCCATCCATCCATCCATCCATCCATCCATCCATCCATCCATCCATCCATCCATCCATCCATCCATCCATCCATCCATCCATCCATCCATCCATCCATCCATCCATCCATCCATCCATCCATCCATCCATCCATCCATCCATCCATCCATCCATCCATCCATCCATCCATCCATCCATCCATCCATCCATCCATCCATCCATCCATCCATCCATCCATCCATCCATCCATCCATCCATCCATCCATCCATCCATCCATCCATCCATCCATCCATCCATCCATCCATCCATCCATCCATCCATCCATCCATCCATCCATCCATCCATCCATCCATCCATCCATCCATCCATCCATCCATCCATCCATCCATCCATCCATCCATCCATCCATCCATCCATCCATCCATCCATCCATCCATCCATCCATCCATCCATCCATCCATCCATCCATCCATCCATCCATCCATCCATCCATCCATCCATCCATCCATCCATCCATCCATCCATCCATCCATCCATCCATCCATCCATCCATCCATCCATCCATCCATCCATCCATCCATCCATCCATCCATCCATCCATCCATCCATCCATCCATCCATCCATCCATCCATCCATCCATCCATCCATCCATCCATCCATCCATCCATCCATCCATCCATCCATCCATCCATCCATCCATCCATCCATCCATCCATCCATCCATCCATCCATCCATCCATCCATCCATCCATCCATCCATCCATCCATCCATCCATCCATCCATCCATCCATCCATCCATCCATCCATCCATCCATCCATCCATCCATCCATCCATCCATCCATCCATCCATCCATCCATCCATCCATCCATCCATCCATCCATCCATCCATCCATCCATCCATCCATCCATCCATCCATCCATCCATCCATCCATCCATCCATCCATCCATCCATCCATCCATCCATCCATCCATCCATCCATCCATCCATCCATCCATCCATCCATCCATCCATCCATCCATCCATCCATCCATCCATCCATCCATCCATCCATCCATCCATCCATCCATCCATCCATCCATCCATCCATCCATCCATCCATCCATCCATCCATCCATCCATCCATCCATCCATCCATCCATCCATCCATCCATCCATCCATCCATCCATCCATCCATCCATCCATCCATCCATCCATCCATCCATCCATCCATCCATCCATCCATCCATCCATCCATCCATCCATCCATCCATCCATCCATCCATCCATCCATCCATCCATCCATCCATCCATCCATCCATCCATCCATCCATCCATCCATCCATCCATCCATCCATCCATCCATCCATCCATCCATCCATCCATCCATCCATCCATCCATCCATCCATCCATCCATCCATCCATCCATCCATCCATCCATCCATCCATCCATCCATCCATCCATCCATCCATCCATCCATCCATCCATCCATCCATCCATCCATCCATCCATCCATCCATCCATCCATCCATCCATCCATCCATCCATCCATCCATCCATCCATCCATCCATCCATCCATCCATCCATCCATCCATCCATCCATCCATCCATCCATCCATCCATCCATCCATCCATCCATCCATCCATCCATCCATCCATCCATCCATCCATCCATCCATCCATCCATCCATCCATCCATCCATCCATCCATCCATCCATCCATCCATCCATCCATCCATCCATCCATCCATCCATCCATCCATCCATCCATCCATCCATCCATCCATCCATCCATCCATCCATCCATCCATCCATCCATCCATCCATCCATCCATCCATCCATCCATCCATCCATCCATCCATCCATCCATCCATCCATCCATCCATCCATCCATCCATCCATCCATCCATCCATCCATCCATCCATCCATCCATCCATCCATCCATCCATCCATCCATCCATCCATCCATCCATCCATCCATCCATC